>OX387624.1:19107500-19121471 GCA_947568825.1 Sphinx pinastri | reverse complement strand
ACCTAACCTAACCTAACCTAACCTAACCTAACCTAACCTAACCTAACCTAACCTAACCTAACCTAACCTAACCTAACCTAACCTAACCTAACCTAACCTAACCTAACCTAACCTAACCTAACCTAACCTAACCTAACCTAACCTAACCTAACCTAACCTAACCTAACCTAACCTAACCTAACCTAACCTAACCTAACCTAACCTAACCTAACCTAACCTAACCTAACCTAACCTAACCTAACCTAACCTAACCTAACCTAACCTAACCTAACCTAACCTAACCTAACCTAACCTAACCTAACCTAACCTAACCTAACCTAACCTAACCTAACCTAACCTAACCTAACCTAACCTAACCTAACCTAACCTAACCTAACCTAACCTAACCTAACCTAACCTAACCTAACCTAACCTAACCTAACCTAACCTAACCTAACCTAACCTAACCTAACCTAACCTAACCTAACCTAACCTAACCTAACCTAACCTAACCTAACCTAACCTAACCTAACCTAACCTAACCTAACCTAACCTAACCTAACCTAACCTAACCTAACCTAACCTAACCTAACCTAACCTAACCTAACCTAACCTAACCTAACCTAACCTAACCTAACCTAACCTAACCTAACCTAACCTAACCTAACCTAACCTAACCTAACCTAACCTAACCTAACCTAACCTAACCTAACCTAACCTAACCTAACCTAACCTAACCTAACCTAACCTAACCTAACCTAACCTAACCTAACCTAACCTAACCTAACCTAACCTAACCTAACCTAACCTAACCTAACCTAACCTAACCTAACCTAACCTAACCTAACCTAACCTAACCTAACCTAACCTAACCTAACCTAACCTAACCTAACCTAACCTAACCTAACCTAACCTAACCTAACCTAACCTAACCTAACCTAACCTAACCTAACCTAACCTAACCTAACCTAACCTAACCTAACCTAACCTAACCTAACCTAACCTAACCTAACCTAACCTAACCTAACCTAACCTAACCTAACCTAACCTAACCTAACCTAACCTAACCTAACCTAACCTAACCTAACCTAACCTAACCTAACCTAACCTAACCTAACCTAACCTAACCTAACCTAACCTAACCTAACCTAACCTAACCTAACCTAACCTAACCTAACCTAACCTAACCTAACCTAACCTAACCTAACCTAACCTAACCTAACCTAACCTAACCTAACCTAACCTAACCTAACCTAACCTAACCTAACCTAACCTAACCTAACCTAACCTAACCTAACCTAACCTAACCTAACCTAACCTAACCTAACCTAACCTAACCTAACCTAACCTAACCTAACCTAACCTAACCTAACCTAACCTAACCTAACCTAACCTAACCTAACCTAACCTAACCTAACCTAACCTATCCTAACCTAACCTAACCTAACCTAACCTAACCTAACCTAACCTAACCTAACCTAACCTAACCTAACCTAACCTAACCTAACCTAACCTAACCTAACCTAACCTAACCTAACCTAACCTAACCTAACCTAACCTAACCTAACCTAACCTAACCTAACCTAACCTAACCTAACCTAACCTAACCTAACCTAACCTAACCTAACCTAACCTAACCTAACCTAACCTAACCTAACCTAACCTAACCTAACCTAACCTAACCTAACCTAACCTAACCTAACCTAACCTAACCTAACCTAACCTAACCTAACCTAACCTAACCTAACCTAACCTAACCTAACCTAACCTAACCTAACCTAACCTAACCTAACCTAACCTAACCTAACCTAACCTAACCTAACCTAACCTAACCTAACCTAACCTAACCTAACCTAACCTAACCTAACCTAACCTAACCTAACCTAACCTAACCTAACCTAACCTAACCTAACCTAACCTAACCTAACCTAACCTAACCTAACCTAACCTAACCTAACCTAACCTAACCTAACCTAACCTAACCTAACCTAACCTAACCTAACCTAACCTAACCTAACCTAACCTAACCTAACCTAACCTAACCTAACCTAACCTAACCTAACCTAACCTAACCTAACCTAACCTAACCTAACCTAACCTAACCTAACCTAACCTAACCTAACCTAACCTAACCTAACCTAACCTAACCTAACCTAACCTAACCTAACCTAACCTAACCTAACCTAACCTAACCTAACCTAACCTAACCTAACCTAACCTAACCTAACCTAACCTAACCTAACCTAACCTAACCTAACCTAACCTAACCTAACCTAACCTAACCTAACCTAACCTAACCTAACCTAACCTAACCTAACCTAACCTAACCTAACCTAACCTAACCTAACCTAACCTAACCTAACCTAACCTAACCTAACCTAACCTAACCTAACCTAACCTAACCTAACCTAACCTAACCTAACCTAACCTAACCTAACCTAACCTAACCTAACCTAACCTAACCTAACCTAACCTAACCTAACCTAACCTAACCTAACCTAACCTAACCTAACCTAACCTAACCTAACCTAACCTAACCTAACCTAACCTAACCTAACCTAACCTAACCTAACCTAACCTAACCTAACCTAACCTAACCTAACCTAACCTAACCTAACCTAACCTAACCTAACCTAACCTAACCTAACCTAACCTAACCTAACCTAACCTAACCTAACCTAACCTAACCTAACCTAACCTAACCTAACCTAACCTAACCTAACCTAACCTAACCTAACCTAACCTAACCTAACCTAACCTAACCTAACCTAACCTAACCTAACCTAACCTAACCTAACCTAACCTAACCTAACCTAACCTAACCTAACCTAACCTAACCTAACCTAACCTAACCTAACCTAACCTAACCTAACCTAACCTAACCTAACCTAACCTAACCTAACCTAACCTAACCTAACCTAACCTAACCTAACCTAACCTAACCTAACCTAACCTAACCTAACCTAACCTAACCTAACCTAACCTAACCTAACCTAACCTAACCTAACCTAACCTAACCTAACCTAACCTAACCTAACCTAACCTAACCTAACCTAACCTAACCTAACCTAACCTAACCTAACCTAACCTAACCTAACCTAACCTAACCTAACCTAACCTAACCTAACCTAACCTAACCTAACCTAACCTAACCTAACCTAACCTAACCTAACCTAACCTAACCTAACCTAACCTAACCTAACCTAACCTAACCTAACCTAACCTAACCTAACCTAACCTAACCTAACCTAACCTAACCTAACCTAACCTAACCTAACCTAACCTAACCTAACCTAACCTAACCTAACCTAACCTAACCTAACCTAACCTAACCTAACCTAACCTAACCTAACCTAACCTAACCTAACCTAACCTAACCTAACCTAACCTAACCTAACCTAACCTAACCTAACCTAACCTAACCTAACCTAACCTAACCTAACCTAACCTAACCTAACCTAACCTAACCTAACCTAACCTAACCTAACCTAACCTAACCTAACCTAACCTAACCTAACCTAACCTAACCTAACCTAACCTAACCTAACCTAACCTAACCTAACCTAACCTAACCTAACCTAACCTAACCTAACCTAACCTAACCTAACCTAACCTAACCTAACCTAACCTAACCTAACCTAACCTAACCTAACCTAACCTAACCTAACCTAACCTAACCTAACCTAACCTAACCTAACCTAACCTAACCTAACCTAACCTAACCTAACCTAACCTAACCTAACCTAACCTAACCTAACCTAACCTAACCTAACCTAACCTAACCTAACCTAACCTAACCTAACCTAACCTAACCTAACCTAACCTAACCTAACCTAACCTAACCTAACCTAACCTAACCTAACCTAACCTAACCTAACCTAACCTAACCTAACCTAACCTAACCTAACCTAACCTAACCTAACCTAACCTAACCTAACCTAACCTAACCTAACCTAACCTAACCTAACCTAACCTAACCTAACCTAACCTAACCTAACCTAACCTAACCTAACCTAACCTAACCTAACCTAACCTAACCTAACCTAACCTAACCTAACCTAACCTAACCTAACCTAACCTAACCTAACCTAACCTAACCTAACCTAACCTAACCTAACCTAACCTAACCTAACCTAACCTAACCTAACCTAACCTAACCTAACCTAACCTAACCTAACCTAACCTAACCTAACCTAACCTAACCTAACCTAACCTAACCTAACCTAACCTAACCTAACCTAACCTAACCTAACCTAACCTAACCTAACCTAACCTAACCTAACCTAACCTAACCTAACCTAACCTAACCTAACCTAACCTAACCTAACCTAACCTAACCTAACCTAACCTAACCTAACCTAACCTAACCTAACCTAACCTAACCTAACCTAACCTAACCTAACCTAACCTAACCTAACCTAACCTAACCTAACCTAACCTAACCTAACCTAACCTAACCTAACCTAACCTAACCTAACCTAACCTAACCTAACCTAACCTAACCTAACCTAACCTAACCTAACCTAACCTAACCTAACCTAACCTAACCTAACCTAACCTAACCTAACCTAACCTAACCTAACCTAACCTAACCTAACCTAACCTAACCTAACCTAACCTAACCTAACCTAACCTAACCTAACCTAACCTAACCTAACCTAACCTAACCTAACCTAACCTAACCTAACCTAACCTAACCTAACCTAACCTAACCTAACCTAACCTAACCTAACCTAACCTAACCTAACCTAACCTAACCTAACCTAACCTAACCTAACCTAACCTAACCTAACCTAACCTAACCTAACCTAACCTAACCTAACCTAACCTAACCTAACCTAACCTAACCTAACCTAACCTAACCTAACCTAACCTAACCTAACCTAACCTAACCTAACCTAACCTAACCTAACCTAACCTAACCTAACCTAACCTAACCTAACCTAACCTAACCTAACCTAACCTAACCTAACCTAACCTAACCTAACCTAACCTAACCTAACCTAACCTAACCTAACCTAACCTAACCTAACCTAACCTAACCTAACCTAACCTAACCTAACCTAACCTAACCTAACCTAACCTAACCTAACCTAACCTAACCTAACCTAACCTAACCTAACCTAACCTAACCTAACCTAACCTAACCTAACCTAACCTAACCTAACCTAACCTAACCTAACCTAACCTAACCTAACCTAACCTAACCTAACCTAACCTAACCTAACCTAACCTAACCTAACCTAACCTAACCTAACCTAACCTAACCTAACCTAACCTAACCTAACCTAACCTAACCTAACCTAACCTAACCTAACCTAACCTAACCTAACCTAACCTAACCTAACCTAACCTAACCTAACCTAACCTAACCTAACCTAACCTAACCTAACCTAACCTAACCTAACCTAACCTAACCTAACCTAACCTAACCTAACCTAACCTAACCTAACCTAACCTAACCTAACCTAACCTAACCTAACCTAACCTAACCTAACCTAACCTAACCTAACCTAACCTAACCTAACCTAACCTAACCTAACCTAACCTAACCTAACCTAACCTAACCTAACCTAACCTAACCTAACCTAACCTAACCTAACCTAACCTAACCTAACCTAACCTAACCTAACCTAACCTAACCTAACCTAACCTAACCTAACCTAACCTAACCTAACCTAACCTAACCTAACCTAACCTAACCTAACCTAACCTAACCTAACCTAACCTAACCTAACCTAACCTAACCTAACCTAACCTAACCTAACCTAACCTAACCTAACCTAACCTAACCTAACCTAACCTAACCTAACCTAACCTAACCTAACCTAACCTAACCTAACCTAACCTAACCTAACCTAACCTAACCTAACCTAACCTAACCTAACCTAACCTAACCTAACCTAACCTAACCTAACCTAACCTAACCTAACCTAACCTAACCTAACCTAACCTAACCTAACCTAACCTAACCTAACCTAACCTAACCTAACCTAACCTAACCTAACCTAACCTAACCTAACCTAACCTAACCTAACCTAACCTAACCTAACCTAACCTAACCTAACCTAACCTAACCTAACCTAACCTAACCTAACCTAACCTAACCTAACCTAACCTAACCTAACCTAACCTAACCTAACCTAACCTAACCTAACCTAACCTAACCTAACCTAACCTAACCTAACCTAACCTAACCTAACCTAACCTAACCTAACCTAACCTAACCTAACCTAACCTAACCTAACCTAACCTAACCTAACCTAACCTAACCTAACCTAACCTAACCTAACCTAACCTAACCTAACCTAACCTAACCTAACCTAACCTAACCTAACCTAACCTAACCTAACCTAACCTAACCTAACCTAACCTAACCTAACCTAACCTAACCTAACCTAACCTAACCTAACCTAACCTAACCTAACCTAACCTAACCTAACCTAACCTAACCTAACCTAACCTAACCTAACCTAACCTAACCTAACCTAACCTAACCTAACCTAACCTAACCTAACCTAACCTAACCTAACCTAACCTAACCTAACCTAACCTAACCTAACCTAACCTAACCTAACCTAACCTAACCTAACCTAACCTAACCTAACCTAACCTAACCTAACCTAACCTAACCTAACCTAACCTAACCTAACCTAACCTAACCTAACCTAACCTAACCTAACCTAACCTAACCTAACCTAACCTAACCTAACCTAACCTAACCTAACCTAACCTAACCTAACCTAACCTAACCTAACCTAACCTAACCTAACCTAACCTAACCTAACCTAACCTAACCTAACCTAACCTAACCTAACCTAACCTAACCTAACCTAACCTAACCTAACCTAACCTAACCTAACCTAACCTAACCTAACCTAACCTAACCTAACCTAACCTAACCTAACCTAACCTAACCTAACCTAACCTAACCTAACCTAACCTAACCTAACCTAACCTAACCTAACCTAACCTAACCTAACCTAACCTAACCTAACCTAACCTAACCTAACCTAACCTAACCTAACCTAACCTAACCTAACCTAACCTAACCTAACCTAACCTAACCTAACCTAACCTAACCTAACCTAACCTAACCTAACCTAACCTAACCTAACCTAACCTAACCTAACCTAACCTAACCTAACCTAACCTAACCTAACCTAACCTAACCTAACCTAACCTAACCTAACCTAACCTAACCTAACCTAACCTAACCTAACCTAACCTAACCTAACCTAACCTAACCTAACCTAACCTAACCTAACCTAACCTAACCTAACCTAACCTAACCTAACCTAACCTAACCTAACCTAACCTAACCTAACCTAACCTAACCTAACCTAACCTAACCTAACCTAACCTAACCTAACCTAACCTAACCTAACCTAACCTAACCTAACCTAACCTAACCTAACCTAACCTAACCTAACCTAACCTAACCTAACCTAACCTAACCTAACCTAACCTAACCTAACCTAACCTAACCTAACCTAACCTAACCTAACCTAACCTAACCTAACCTAACCTAACCTAACCTAACCTAACCTAACCTAACCTAACCTAACCTAACCTAACCTAACCTAACCTAACCTAACCTAACCTAACCTAACCTAACCTAACCTAACCTAACCTAACCTAACCTAACCTAACCTAACCTAACCTAACCTAACCTAACCTAACCTAACCTAACCTAACCTAACCTAACCTAACCTAACCTAACCTAACCTAACCTAACCTAACCTAACCTAACCTAACCTAACCTAACCTAACCTAACCTAACCTAACCTAACCTAACCTAACCTAACCTAACCTAACCTAACCTAACCTAACCTAACCTAACCTAACCTAACCTAACCTAACCTAACCTAACCTAACCTAACCTAACCTAACCTAACCTAACCTAACCTAACCTAACCTAACCTAACCTAACCTAACCTAACCTAACCTAACCTAACCTAACCTAACCTAACCTAACCTAACCTAACCTAACCTAACCTAACCTAACCTAACCTAACCTAACCTAACCTAACCTAACCTAACCTAACCTAACCTAACCTAACCTAACCTAACCTAACCTAACCTAACCTAACCTAACCTAACCTAACCTAACCTAACCTAACCTAACCTAACCTAACCTAACCTAACCTAACCTAACCTAACCTAACCTAACCTAACCTAACCTAACCTAACCTAACCTAACCTAACCTAACCTAACCTAACCTAACCTAACCTAACCTAACCTAACCTAACCTAACCTAACCTAACCTAACCTAACCTAACCTAACCTAACCTAACCTAACCTAACCTAACCTAACCTAACCTAACCTAACCTAACCTAACCTAACCTAACCTAACCTAACCTAACCTAACCTAACCTAACCTAACCTAACCTAACCTAACCTAACCTAACCTAACCTAACCTAACCTAACCTAACCTAACCTAACCTAACCTAACCTAACCTAACCTAACCTAACCTAACCTAACCTAACCTAACCTAACCTAACCTAACCTAACCTAACCTAACCTAACCTAACCTAACCTAACCTAACCTAACCTAACCTAACCTAACCTAACCTAACCTAACCTAACCTAACCTAACCTAACCTAACCTAACCTAACCTAACCTAACCTAACCTAACCTAACCTAACCTAACCTAACCTAACCTAACCTAACCTAACCTAACCTAACCTAACCTAACCTAACCTAACCTAACCTAACCTAACCTAACCTAACCTAACCTAACCTAACCTAACCTAACCTAACCTAACCCTGTTTGATTTTCAAAAATTTTCGTATGGTAACATTTGACTGTGGCACATCAATTGTTTTCGTTTAGCTAATACTCACCGTTTTTGTTGTTTTCGACACATCCCCACCTAAATTTTTCCAAATTTTCTTCATTTTCCATTGTTTTGCTGACCATCACAAATTTTTGTACCAACCGTACCTCACTTTATTTCATATTGTTGAAGTACTCGCCGAGACGCGTCTTACGACGTATCGCACGTCGCGCTCCGGCAAATTTTAATTTTTGATTGTCACTCAATGTATGGAAGTTCACCTGAGTAATCGACACAAGAATAGATTCTGTTTGATTTTCAAAAATTTTCGTATGGTAACATTTGACTGTGGCACATCAATTGTTTTCGTTTAGCTAATACTCACCGTTTTTGTTGTTTTCGACACATCCCCACCTAAATTTTTCCAAATTTTCTTCATTTTCCATTGTTTTGCTGACCATCACAAATTTTTGTACCAACCGTACCTCACTTTATTTCATATTGTTGAAGTACTCGCCGAGACGCGTCTTACGACGTATCGCACGTCGCGCTCCGGCACAAAATTGCCCCCCACACCCACCCTTTTGTCTTTTTTGACCAAGTAAGGTGAGGCTATACCGTGACGAGAGCCCAAAACAAAAAACTTAAATATACTCACCGGGAAGAATACTTACCATACTCTGCGTCGCTCCACACGCTCTGGAACCACCATCAACCTGGAAGAAAAGAAAATCAAACATTAATATTATTTTATTGACTTTTTGTGCTCATATGCACACAAATTATTATTCATATTGACATTGTAAGCAATCTACACTTACAATCATAAAAAGGATTGACAAACACAGACCACTTCGTGAACACTTTACATTCACGAAGAATTTTATTACACATTGACGACAACCCCCTAATCCACCAATATGCCGATCTCCCATACGCCGGTGAAGAAGACAATGTCTCCACCAAAGAGAGAAGCTGAGGCCGTTGTCACAGAGAGGGCAGGACCCTCCCGGACCCAGACGGTGGCTCAAGCAAGGCGTAGCATCGAGTCTCGGCTTGATGAGGCGCTCGAGACTAGGACCACAACAACCACCACGACACATCGGACTAGAGCTCCCGCAACCGCAACAATAGCACCAGCAGCACCCATCGCCGAAAGAAAAAATGCAGCCAGGAAGCTGAATGTCACCGAAGTGATAGATTCTGATAGGCAGGTCTCTCCCAAAAAGGGGAGCCCTGCCTACCAGAATAGAACAGCGGAGGCAAAGGCATGTCTCATCAAGGCCAAGCTTCAGATGAACAACAGCAGAAATCTGAAGAGCGAGATAAAAGCTGATGTCATTGAATCAATTGATAGGCTATACAGGCTGGTCAAGGACTCCGAGGAGGGGAAGCCCTACAAAGAACAAGATGTCGAAGGAACAAAAGGAAAAGAAAGCCGGAAGATAGAGGAGAAGACAGGGATGGAAGAAATTAGTGAAAGGAGAGAAACGGAGGAAAGGTATAGACTGGAGAAAGAACTCCTCAGCAAGTTGGAGGAACATGGAAGATTGCTGCAGGAAGGGAAACAAGAAATGGACAGATTAAACAAGGAGATCAGGACACACA
Source organism: Sphinx pinastri (assembly GCA_947568825.1). Taxonomy (NCBI): domain Eukaryota; kingdom Metazoa; phylum Arthropoda; class Insecta; order Lepidoptera; family Sphingidae; genus Sphinx; species Sphinx pinastri. The sequence continues at coordinate 19,111,099 of OX387624.1, read as the reverse complement.
GGGACGAGATGGTCGCCAACAGGACGTATGCGAGTGTAGCTGCCGGTCCGCATAAAACATCCGAGGTGACTACGGCGCTACACTCGATTATCGTGACTTCCAAAAACGAAGAGGAGACTGGAGATGAAGTCGTAGAAAAGATTAGAAAAGCGGTCAACGCAAAAGAAGAAGGACTGAAGATTGACAAAATTAGGAAGGCCAAAGAGAGAAAAGTGATCATGGGCTGCCAAGATAAAGAAGAGTTGGCGAAGGTGAAAGAGCGGCTGAGGAAAGAGGGGAAAAACTTAGATGTCCAAGACATTAAAAACAAGGATCCCCTCGTAATTATTAAAGACCTCCTCAGCTGTCATACCAATGAAGAGGTCTTGGGGGCGATAAGGGCCCAGAACAAAGCTCTCTTAGCCCAAATTAAAAAAGAAGATGACCGAATGGAAGTCCGATACAGACGAAAGGCTCGGAATCCTCTGATGGCCCACGTAGTACTCCAGGTGTCGCCACAACTATGGAGCAGGTTCACCGAGGCTGGCGCTATCCACATCGACATCCAGAGGGTCAAGGTGGAGGACCAGTCTCCCTTGGTCCAGTGCTCGAGGTGCTTGGGATACGGCCATGGGAGGCGGTTCTGCCGAGGCTCGCTGGACGCCTGCAGTCACTGTGGCGGGCCGCACCTGAAGGCGGAGTGCCCAGATTGGATGGCGGCTGCAGCACCGACGTGCTGCAACTGCCTCAAGGCGAAATTCGCCGAGACTGGGCACAACGCCTTCAGCGAAGCCTGCCCAGTGCGAAAGAGGTGGGACGCGCTAGCCAGATCCGCCATGGCGTACTGCTAAGGTGACCCCCACAGCTCCGGGCTCAGCTGCGACAGGCGCGGACTCCGACGCGCGGCCATACCTGGTGGCGCAGGCCAATCTCCAGAGAAGCGCACTTGCGACAGAAGAACTCATGTCAGTGGCAGCGGACAGGAGATTGGCCTTCGCACTGATCCAGGAGCCGTACGTCGGGGGAATCGGCCGGGGGAAGAATTACGGGGCCGCCAGGATCTTCCAGTGCGCGGAACGGGAAGAGGGGCGGGTCAAGGCCGCCATTGTGGTCTATGATCCAGACCTGGATGCCTTGGTCTGCCCCCAATTCACCACGACTAATATAGTCGTGGTGAGGATCCGTACCAGCGCCTGGGAGATGGTGGTGGTCTCGTGCTACTTCGAACCCGACGCGCCGGTAGAAGAGTACCTCAACCAATTGAGGAGCGTCTGTCATGACCTGGGCCCGAAGCGTTTGTTAATAGGTGGGGACACCAATGCAAAAAGCCTATGGTGGAGCCGGGAGATCGACCGAAGAGGAGAGGAGGTGTCTGGTTGGCTGGATGGGGCCGGGCTCCACGTGTTGAACGAAGGCAATATGCCAACGTTCTTCACTGTGAGAGGAGATAGGGCCTATTCCAGCCAGGTAGATGTCACCGCCTGCTCGGTCGACCTCCTGGATCGAATCTGCGACTGGAAGGTCGAGGAGGACCTGACGAGCTCTGACCATAATACCATCACTTTTAAAATCACATTACAGAAAGGCCAAGGAATCGCGATTAAAAGAACAACCAGAATATATAACACCAAAAAAGCAAATTGGATAGAATTTGGACAGAAATTTAAAAATTACATAGATGAACATAAAATTAACAAAGTAGACATAGATAAATTAGAAGAAATAGACATATTAGAAAATACTATAGAAAGATATACAAAATTAGTTATAAAAACAAGTGACGAAACCATAAAACAACAAAAACAAAACACGAAGTACGCGATTCCTTGGTGGTCAAAAGAGCTCGACGGGTCCCGACGCGACATGATGCGGAAGAAACGCCGCATCAGATGGGCGGCACCGGTGAGGAAGGCGCGAGTCATCCGAGAATACAAAGAGGCGAAAGAGAAATACGAGCGGGAAACAAAAGAAGCCCAGACAAAAAGCTGGATGCAATTCTGTGGCAGGCAAAGTAAAGAAGGGCTGTGGGATGGGATTTATCGGGTAATGGGCAGGTTGACCAAGCGGCATGAAGACGCGCCACTCGTGAGGGACGGGCAAATCCTGGGTCAGGAGGAATCGGCAAGATTCCTTGCCGAGACCTTCTACCCGGACGACCCTCACGAGGAGGATAATAAGGATCACCGGCGCACCAGAGAGCTTGCCTCACGGGTGAACGACTGGGTCCATGGTGAGGTACATGACCCACCGTTCACGCTGGGGGAGCTCTCGGCGGCGCTGGTGACCTTCAATCCTAAGAAGGCGCCCGGGTCGGACGGCCTGACCTCCGACATCTGTTCGCAGGCGATCGCCCAAGATCCGGAGTCTTTTCTAGCACTGGCTAACAAGTGCCTAGAGCTGGCCTATTTTCCAAGGATTTGGAAAGAGGCCACGGTCGTTGTGCTGCGGAAGCCGGGTAAGGATGATTACTCGGTTCCCAAGGCACATCGGCCGATAGGACTGTTGCCAGTGCTGGGAAAGATCCTGGAAAAGATGCTGGTGGGTAGGCTGAAATGGCACATCCTTCCGAGGATGAGCCACCGCCAATACGGCTTTATGCCACAAAGGGGCACCGAGGACTCCCTCTACGACCTAGTGAATCATATCAGGACTAAACTTCGGGAGAAGAAAGTCCTGATTATGATATCGCTGGACATAGAGGGAGCCTTCGATAGCGCCTGGTGGCCCGCTATAAAGGTCCGGTTGGCGGAAGAACGCTGCCCACCAAACATCAGAAGGATGGTCGCCAGCTATCTGGATGATCGGATGGTCAGGGTCCGATACGCGGGCGCCGAGTCAGCGCGCAGGACCGTTAAAGGTTGCGTTCAAGGATCTATTGGAGGGCCAATCCTGTGGAACCTCCTCCTCGACCCCCTTTTACAGGGGCTCGAGCACCGGGGCGACTATTGTCAAGCTTTTGCTGATGATGTCGTCCTGGTGTTCGATGGGGGTTCCACAGGAGAAGCGCAGAAGCAGGCCAATGCGGCACTAGCCTATGTGCGGGATTGGGGTGTCAGAAATAAGCTGAAGTTTGCGCCACAAAAAACTCAGGCGATGCTTATAACTAACAAGCTAAAGTACGACACCCCGATCCTGCGCATGGGCGGAGTCGACATTGGTCTGTCTAACGAGATAAAGCTTCTCGGCCTAACAATAGACCGAAAACTGACCTTTAACGGTCACGTGACGCAGGCGTGCGCAAAGGCTATAAGCCTCTTTAAAGTGCTTGCGAGGTCAGCCAAGGTCCAGTGGGGGTTGGGACCCGAAGTGATCAGGACGATCTACACGGCTGCGGTGGAGCCCGTGATCTTGTATGCCGCAAGCGCATGGGCTCCGGCCAGCCGTAAGCTGGGTGTAAGGAAGCAGCTCGGAGCCATCCAGCGCAGTTTCGCGCAGAAGATGACGAAGGCCTACAGGACTGTCTCCCTCAACTCGGCCCTGCTGCTGGCGGGGGTGCTCCCCCTTGACATAAGGGTGCGGGAAACTGCACTACTTTATGAGGTCAAGAAGGGGCACTCTTGCGAGGTAGTAGGAGACCGGGAGGTGGAGGCTCCTGTGGCCTTCGTCAACTTGGAGCACCC